>CM076581.1:13766459-13795322 GCA_034641835.2 Pinus albicaulis | reverse complement strand
TAAAACGATAAACACCCAATGGTAAACTGGAACGAAGTGGCGTTTGTTTATTTTGCTTTATTTTATTTAAAGATGGGCATACAAAATATTGGACCATTCCTTTCAAATTGTCCCAAGTTCATTGTGTCATCGATTATTGAAAATGTAAATTCATAGAACTCTTGAACAAGGTTATCTTGCAACAAGGTGAAGAACACTTTTAATGAGGGAGTTTTAGAGCTCGTATACCTTGATGCTCTCCGACAATGTTCATGTGAAAAACAAAGCACACTAGCAATAGCAACAATTTAGATTCTGCTAGAAATGAGTAGGTGGCAAATAAATGTTAGAGAATGGTGGGTTGTTGATGAAATCTTCCCTGAACAAGGAATGCACACTTTGAAGATTCTAAATATATTTTAGAGTATAGAATAGAGTAGTGGTCTAAGGTTATATTTCTTTATAGTTCACACATGGCCAATGTGATGATGTTTCCCTTAGTAGATAGGGGGGGGTGTTCAAGGTTTTGTAATATATATTGCCTTGGTGGAGAACACTTGTAAAGTGGGAGTTTTTAGTTTTCTTACTTTGTTTCTCTCGATGTTGTTCATGTTCAGTTGTACCGCAGGTGAACCAACAATAGCAACAATTTAGATTTCTAGAACAAAGGGGGAACAATGTTAGCAGAAGAAAAGAAGAAGGGGAGTGAAACATGCATACATCAACATCGTTGTTCTACCGAAAGGACTTATTAATTTCAAAACAATTCTTTACACCTCGTACCAATCAATATTGGTTTCTGTGGATCGTGTCATCTCACAACTTAGATGTGTGTGAAGGATCACCTAACTCGCCTTAGTGGATCTATAATATTCCTAGACTCGATCCGTGGAGGGATTCTACTAAAAATATGCAAGGACTTACTTCCGTACATAACTACTTAGCTCATCTCGGATAACAGACTTTGGTCTTTATCCTTCGTGGCTCAAATATGTGGGAAATCCTGGGCCTATACTCATATCTAGTCATGTGAGAGCAAAGTAAAGTGACATCAGAGGATTTGGGAAAAACTATTTTATCGAATAAAGCTAAAGATCTTGAATCCTTGAGCAACTTGCTTGTAATGAAAGGTGATCCTCGCTAAAAATTTTATACATTATGACTCTCCACAAATAGGTGTCGCTAATGTTCTTATCCACCATGAAATTTAACTAACATACAAGGTACAATAGGGTTAAAACATATATAATAACAAGGTAATGCTCATAAATAAAGTACCTAGGTTATGCTCCCATATTACTGAAAACTATATATCATTCATTCCACCAAGTGATCATGTACCAAACATAATTATACCAATAAAAGTGTTTCTAGAGTATTCACATTCCATCTTCATAAGCAATGATCAATTTCAATGATTAGTTTAGATAAAGAATTTTACTTCGACCAATTTACCATGAGTTCATTATGGATTAATGAAATGCAAAATGTTCTAGTAGAATACCCAAGAACAACACTTTCAACCTCAATATTTAAAAGCTTATGAACAACATGTGGCAAGTATTATCGTGTGTCCCCATTCAGAAAATCATGTATCTAGGTAATTGTTTCTCACATGAAAATATGATATATTAAAATGGAGCTCTGTCTCCAGACCGGGTCAATATAACTTCATCTAGCCTAGGTACATTTTGTGTTCTTCTCCCCCGTTTTTCCTCGCTATTTTTTTCCGATTAAAATTATTTTAGTCAAATTTGAAATAGGTCCAACACCTCAGTGATTTGGGACAAGTTACAACTTACTCCCACCAATTTTGGTTTCTTTCTTCATCCTTCATCCACTCGCCTTATTGTTTCTTGTTGTCAGTTCTAGATTTGCTACTTGACAACCAAGTCCTATGGTCATGTAAGAACCGTTGTTTCTTCTTCCGACTTCTCGGATCCTTTTTTCATGATTCGTTATATAGACTCCATTCTAAATTTTTTTTAACATTCAAGGTACAAGGAGAACCAACAATACCCGAAATTGCAAAGTGCACTAAGCTATCGAATTCTGATGAAGAAGCACTCCATTTGGCTCCATCCATAAGCAATATTGGATAGCATAGAGCACTAATGCCTAGTGCATGATCAAAAAGTATTGACTCGATGGAAAGATATGCAAACCGTAAGATGCCACATGAGAACCAACAATGATTCTACAACATTTTCCTTTAAGACCATGTTGCTTTCGAAGGGGAGGGCATGTTAGGGTCCTACCCCAACCCCTTAGAGACTTTATTAACATATAAAGCCACCTTCTTGAATAATGCCTATTAACTAGTTAGTTAATAGCAAATGGTAAAATAAAGGGTTTTTTAATTAATAAGGCCCAAATTAGTTAGTTGGCCTCTATATTATAATTAAGTCCATAGGTAGTTAACTTTAACCCATGGATAGCTATATATCGAGAAGGTTATGTAATGCTTTGTCATGATTGTTATTGTATTTGAACAATGTTTTAGGAGGTCACCCCTTGAAGAGGCAAGTGAACATAGCTCTCTATTTTTTTAATTAACAAGATATATTTCTCAAAGATATATCTATTTTTTACACTACATTTTATGTGAATGTTTTGAAATTTTCATGTTAAACACATTTCCTGAAGTCCTCTCGTTCAAATCTATCTGATATCTAATTAATCGAAAGCATATACTTATAGTGTTTTTGTTGTTTAAATCCAACTATGCTCAACAAGGTTGATATTTAGAACCTACGAGATGCCATTGATAGTTAAAGAAGTTGAAGGAATTTTGTCCAAACAAAGATAAATTAATCTAGTTTGGAAATTGATTCAAAATCCGTATTCAATAGTAAGCCTCCAAATGACAACATTTTTCTCATATGAAATTTTATGACATTAACAAAACTTTCAATTATTTCAACATAATTACAAGTTCACCTTCAATTTTCCCCTCATAAGATTTCTATTATTTCTCCTACATTGACTATAAGAATGTTAAACAACATAGCATCATGATCACAGTGGACAAACTTTTTACAAGAATTGATCCCTAGTTAAACACAACACCTCCAAATTCTGTAACAGTGCTATGTTGTCTATAAAAGAACAATTCTTAGACAGTGTGCAAATGGAACAAGCAGACACCAATGCTTGGCTTAGCAGCAATACTTAAATCGCCATGAGAGCATTTGTTTATATCTAAAATTCTAGAGCCAAGCCTTTCGCATCTCTATCATCACACACGGAGATTCATTTCCGACAAGACACCACGAAAATGTCGTTTTGGAAACGATAGGTGCCTCAAATTGATATTATAAAAACCAAATTTCATATGTCCAACTTTGAACCGTGGTTATAGAGGATGCTTTCTTCTTCCTCCTTAGTCCGTGTACCCATGGAGTGAAATCCCGGATCCAAGAGCATATATCAGACCATCCATCCTGTTCGTTCGTACTATGTTAGGGTCCCTATATTACTAGTATAGTCCCTTATTTTTGTTATGTAACCCCTTATTGTTATTATTGTACCCTTGTAACTCCATTTTGTTATTATTGTGCCCTTAAATTATTATTGCTAGGTCGGCTAGGATTACTGTGGCCCACTAGGATTACATTATGGCCCCATGGACTCCCATATACATAGAAAGGAGGTTTTGTAAATTGTATCATCCAAGATCTTGTTCATTTCCATGTAATGTATTGGAGGTTGCCCCTCGAAGTGGCTCATTTTCCACATGTGAATATCTCTTTTCTTCTCTCTTTGGAGTCAAGTTACACAACATTTGGTATCGCAGCTTAGATTCTAGGGTTTCGCTGCCCAAACAAAGTCATCGTGGAATTTTTCGCTATAAATTTTTTCTACTGTGAAGCTCAGAAGCTGAAATTTCTAGGGTGCGAAGCCAAATATTGAGGAAGTTGTCTAAAATTTCAGATCTTGGTTCACAATATTTGGAGGACACATCATCCGTGCTAGTATTTTCGTGCTCACAAACAGTCATCGTGGCATTTGCGCTATAAATTTTTTTTGCACAGTTTCAGAGTTCAAAATTCATATGGTGCGAAGCTGAAATCCTGAGTGAAATTCTTCAAAAAATTTCATAGCTTGCTCGCAATATTTTTGGAGATATGATCTTAAAGGAAAAGCGTCAGCCCCCGAATTGCATCTCAAAGAGGGTGATCGTGGGAAAACTTCAATAACTCTCTCTCTGCATTGGATTGAAGTGCTGCAAAAATTGTTGCAATTACACAGACTGAAGTTTCTGTTATCACCTCAGAGCCAAAGGACAAAATAGTGACACGTGGCAAGTCGTACAAGTTCGTTCTACTAAACCAGTCCAGTAATAGTCATTGTGGGAGATTGGACACAACTTTGTCTTCTGGAGAATCCAAATCAGGTCGGACCTGTGGTGTGAAATGGTTTGCCAGGAGGATCTACTACAGGGCTGAAGATCCAGATCTCGGGGGATATGCAAATACGTAGAGATACATTCAATTTCAATATCGAGCGTCCTAAAAGCAAGTAAAAGGTGTGTATCTCCGAATTCCATAACTCTTTGCTTTGAAAGAAATCAAGTACGAGTGATTCCAAGGGCATACTTGAAAGCATAGATATATCAATATTGGGTTTCTAAAATGGCTCCCAGATTATTCCCCACACCATCAAGCTCCAGAAAGATCTCTACCATGACTCATGAAGAAGAAGAAGTGCAACATTTGATACATCAAAATTACGAAGACCAAGTGCAACATTACGCTTTCGCAAAGAGCAGCACAAATGAAATAAAAGTTTTGAAGAAAGCGCGAAGTGAAGATGGATGGTTTGGTGAAAGGCATGGAAGCTAAGATGGATGGTTTGAAGAAAGACATGAATGAATTGAAGAATGGCGTGGAAATATAAGATCGATGGTATATGAAGTAAAACTAAAAGGAAACATGGAAAGACATGGAAGATATGAAGAATGGTCTAAAAGCGAGACATGGAAGGCTTTGAAGGAAGGTTTGAAAAATTTCCTACAAGAAATGATTCCTAATGTGCGAAAAGGTAGTAGAGAAAGCCTCATGATGAGAATAAAATAAATGTCAATCATGATTTCATAAACTCGAACGTTGGATTGAAGACCCACCATATTCCAAAGATCAATATGAGGGAAGTTTGATGGCAATGATCTCGTAATATGGATACTACGCAACTTGAGCAATACTTTGATCTTCATAATGTGAAAAACACAAAAAAGGTGTGTATTGCAACTTACATTTAGAACAAAAATACATTTGTATGGTATTTCTAGCTTTTCTTTCTCATAAAAAAAATTTCACTGAGTCAATTTTTACAAAGGAAGTGATAGCACAGTGTGAGGACTAAATAGAAACACCTTTCTACGCCAATTATTCATCTCTCAAACAAAAGGGTTCAGTAGGCGGAGCATATTGAGGACTTCCAAAAATTGAATATAAGGGTAAATAATATTCCGAGAGGAAAATAGGATTGATGTATTCTTAGGGACTCTAAAGGATAAATATTACAACATGAGGTTCACCTTTGGGAACCCGATACATTAGAGAAGTCATTCGTTGGCAAGAAAAAGATGAAGTAGCAAAATTACGGAGACAAGGAAGCCTGCTACTACTCACACGCTATAAAGATGGAAGTCGTGCTGCTACGTCTAGACTTCCACAACCTACGAGGTTGACACCAAAAAAATTAGAAGAAAAAAAGATCAAAAGGGATTTGTTATAGTTGTGATAGAAAATACACTAAAGGTAATAAGTGTGCCGAGAAGAAATTTATTTTACATAAATTGTGAAGAGGAGGAATAAAAAGGAACAAGAAACTTCAAAGAAGAGGATATCCACCGGGGAACCAACCCTAGAGGAAGAAGAAATGGCTCGACCATATCGTGTAATTCAGCCGCGTGAATTACCACTCCTAAAAATATCAAGATAGAAGGACATATCAAGAAGAAATGCAATAGTGCTTATCGATTCAGGGTAGTACCATAAAGTTTTATTCATTGTAAGGTAGCCAAGGAATTGAATTTCTTCCTATGACCCTAACTGAGTGCAGGTGTCGAGTGATGATTGCAAATGGAGGAACTATAAATTGCTGCGGAAAGTGCCATAATATCAAGCTAACAATGGGGAATATGTATTGAATAGTCCAATGTCTCTCCATTCCAATAGGGTGGTGTTGAGAGTTCTACTAGGAGTACAATGGTTACAATCTTTGGGGATGGTAGCTTTTAATTTTCAAGAAATTTTCTTGAATGGAAGGAAAGGAAGTTGAGTTACGGGGTATCGAGGGGAAAGGCAGAGAAAGATAATAAGCTCTAATTTCATGACAAAGCTCTGAAAGAAATAATAGCGAGGAATAATTGCACATTATGCTCACTAGAAGTTCCTACATCAAATTCATCTATTTCTCCCGGATCTCCAAAAAATTCTTGGACAATCATTCTAAGGTGTTTGAAACTCCCAAAGGACTCCCACGTATTCGTGATCATGATCATGCTATTAATTTGATTCCCAGAAGTTTTCCTCCAAAGATGAGGCCTTCTGGATATCCTTATGTCCAAAAGATTGAAATTGAACGTATGATGTTAAAATTCTAGAGGCTGGGTATAATTCAGCCTAGTCAAAGTTCTTTCTTTGCTCCGCTGAGTGTTAGTGCACAAGAAGGATGGATCATGGTGCATGTTTCACAGATTATAGGGAGCTCAATAACGCTCACTATTAAAGATAAATTTTCCCATTCCCAGTGATTGATGAATTAGTGGATTAATTACATCGAGCAATTTATTTCTCCCCAAGTTGGATCTTCATTCAAGACATCATCAAATTAGAATGAAGGTTGAAGACATTCCAAAAACAACATTTCGAACTCATGAGGGTCATTATGATTTTTGGTCATGCCTTTGGCATTACCAATGCACCTTCTACATTTCAAGGGTTGATGAATTCCATTTTCAAACCCTTCCTTAGAAAATTTGTGTTAGTATTTTTTTATGATATACTAATCTACAGCGGGTCTTGGAAGGATCATGTTGAAATATGTTGACGGGGTGCTCAAACTATTTCGGAGAAACAATTATATGCAAAACATCCAAATGTATCTTTGGAGTACAAGAGGTGGAATATCTAAGTCATATTATATCTCGAGAGGGTGTTAAGGTAGGACCTGTAAAAATTAAATCCATTAAGGAATGGAAAGTCCCCACAACCATACAAAGTCATTGAGGATTTCTCGGGTTAACATGCTATTATCAAGTTTGTTAAGAATTATGGGAGAATAGCAAACACCTCTAACAACATTGTGAAGAAATATGCGTTTTCATGGACTCTCACGAAGCAACTAGGCCTTTGAACATCTTAAAGAGGCAATGTGCCAAGCACTGGTCTTAGCTACGCCAAACTTCGCAAAAACCATTTATTGTGGAATGTGATGCCTCAAGGAAATGGAATTGGTGCTGTTTTAATGCAGGAAGAAAGACCCATTGCTTTTGAAAGTCATCCAATCAAAGAAGTGTTACATAAGGCTATTTATGAGAAGGAAATGTTGGCAATACTACATGCACTAAATAAATGGCGACCTTACCTAATGGGAAGACACTTCAAGGTGAAAAACTTTATCATGATAGTCGCAAATACTTTTTGGAACAAAGACTATCTTCGAAAGAGTAGCAAAAAATGGGTCACAAAGATGTTGGGTTATGACTTTGAAATCATCTACATGGAAGCTAAATGTTGTTGTGATGCACTCTCAAGAAAGGATGAGGATGTGGAAGCATTTCTTTGTGCCATTTCTATTATCCAACATATTGGATAATCGAAGCAAGGGAGGAATGGAAAGAATGACGAAGAAGTATGGACACTCATTCAAAAGTTGCGGCAAGATCCCTAGTGACATCTAATACATTTAGTTCGAAAAAATGATTCATTATGGTACAAATATCACTTATATCTTTGTAAAGAAATTCCCAACTCAAAAACAAAAGATTCTTTTGGAATTGCACACCTCTCCCTTAGGTAGGACACTCATGATTTTTAAAAACTTACCACGGGGTGAAGAAAGAATTTTTTTGGGATGGCCTTAAATTTATGATATTCAAAAGTTTGTGGCGGGAATGTTTGGTTTTGCCGGCAAAATAAAGTTGAGACAATTAAGACCCGGTACTGCTACAACCTTTATCCATTCCAAGTCAACGTTGGGGAGGAGGTTTCAATGGATTTTATCACAGGGTTTAACTAAGTACGAAGGAAAGAGTGTCATCATGGTGGTAGTTGATAGACTTACCATGTATGCACACTTTTGTGCATTATCTCAACCATTTAAAGTGAGTACATTTGCTATTGCATTTATGGGAAAAAAATTCAAAAGCTACATGAGCAAAGGGTGTGTAAATGAGTAGAGATCCCATTTTTCACTAGAAATTTTAGATCGTAGTTATTTTCTTTGTTTTTGGGTACTCAACTAGCTCATAACTCATCTTATCATCCTCAATCCGATGGGAAAAACTAAGATAGTGAAAATAAAATGTTTGGAAGGATATCTTCAGTTGCTCTTTGTGTCTGATAAAAAAACACAATGGGTCAAGTGGTTACCTCTAGCTGAAATGGTGGTATATCACTTCCTTCCATACCCTAACGAGAAAAAATCACCCCCTTTATGGCACTTTATGGATATCATCCACCATCCTTCACATCATCTTTAAGAGAAAATTCTAAGGTTCAAGCGGTGGAAGATCACATCAATCATCAGCAACAAAGTTCTCCAACTCTTAAAGAATAACCCTAAATTTGGCACAAAATCGAATGAAACAACATGCATATCAACATTGCGGCGAGAGAACTTTTGATGTAGGATACTGGGTATTTTTATGGCTACAACCATACAAACAAATGTCCCTCAAGCAAGCTAAGAAGGACAATAAATTATTTCCAAACTACTATGGTACTTACAAGGTGTTGCAAAAAGTATTGGTACTATGGCATACAAATTGGAGCTTCTCGCATCTTCCCAAGTGCACCCACTTTTCCATGTTTCATGCTTAAAAGAAGGTTATAGGAAAAACTTCCACTTCAAACAATATTGATAGAACTTGATGAGGAAGGAAAAATAATATTGGAACCAGAAAGACGATCATAGAAACAAGAACTCGAGCCACTACAGAAAATCGATCAATTTCGGAGTATTTCATCAAGTGGAAGAACATACGAAGATTCTACATGGGAGGATGAGAATTTTATACATAAGCATCTGAGAACTACTCAAGTGTTGAGAGAAAACACATGTGTGAAGGATAGGGGCATGTTAGGTCCCTATATTACTAGTGTAGTCTCTTATTGTTGTTAGTGTAGCCCCCTTATTGTTATTGTTGTACCCCTGTAGTCCCCATATTGTTATTATTGTGCCCCATGAAAATCACTATTATTGTTCTTATGCCCTTAGATTATTATTGTTGGGTTGAATAGGATTATATTATGATCCCATGAACTCCTATGTATAGAAACAAGGTTTTTGTCATTTGTATCATCCAAGAATTGTTCATTTATGTAATGTATTGAAGAGGTTTCCCCCTCGAAGTGGCTCATTTCTAAGGCGTGAATATCTCTTTTCTTTCTCTCTTTGGAGTCGGGTTACACAACGATCATTCAAAGACAAAACATATTTTCTCCGTTTATGGGCATGCCTGGCCTCCAACTATGAATACATGAACCCTTTCTGATTCAATCCAAATTCGATCCCAGATTATTTTTCAACCCGTTGTATTTGCATATTTTCCTTACCTTGCTTACATTCTCCCACCTTCCGCCCACATCATATATTTTTGCAAGAAACACATAAATTCCATCATTTTCGTGCTCTAACTTGAGAAGGTTTTTTGACACACGCTTCTCGCCAATCCCCATTGTAGTGAGCACTCCAAGAAGAAAGTAAAGTCCCTCATACCTCACTATCGTTCTATTGGCACACTTTATAATGTGCTCCACCTCATCCAATCAGCCAAGACAACTAAGAATATCAACCATGCAAGCATAGTGCTCCACCCTAGGTGTAACAGGTAGAAAAATCTCCACTCATGCAATTGAAGTATCACCAACCTCATCCACAAGACCTAGATGAGTGCATGTGCAGATAAAACCCCAACGAAAAGTGATGTGATCCTCGTCGTCTTCTTGTTGCATTTGAACAAAAAATTCCAAGGGCATCTCATATAGCCATGCATTCCATACCTCGCAATCATTGTACTCCAACAGATGACATCTCGTCTAGTCATTTTCTCAAAATGCTTGCGTGACTTTATGCCCTCATTTGGCATACATGTTCACGACAGCCATCACAAAAACATATGCCTCAAGCCCATTTCTAATTATCAAATTATGGATCCGGTTACCTTGTTGCGTAGGGCCGTGTAGATCAAGACAAGTCGGGAGCACACTTAGCATCATGACCGAATTAGGTTTCGTATCTACTAATTGCATTTGATGAAAAGTACCAAAGCTTCTTTGGCATGCCCATTCCCCACATTCCCAACAATTATTACATTCCATGTGACTAAATTGAGATAATAAATCGAATAAATCGTTGTGCTATATTTACATATCCACATTTTTGCATACATGGCCACAACAAGAATTACTTTCATAAACACTTGACTCCACCACTTGACTCCACCATCAATTATGTAACCGTGATCCACTGGGTGCAAAGCAGGCGAAACGATCGCATGCCGATAGTACATTCACCAAGGTAGCAAAGAGTGAGATCGTACATCTTCCATTTGCATTTTATGGAAAAGCTCGACCTCGACTTCAACACATCCATTGAAAGGAAATGAATGAGTTTGATGCCGTAATAGTTGAATTGGATCAGCTTGTTACTTGAGGAAAAAACAAAGCATAATACAATTGTACTCCTCTCGTAAGAAAGTTCAAATTTAATGGAAATACATGAAGCAAAAATAAAGCCGAGGGTTGAGATCAAAGTTCTTCGTGTGAAGCTTGAATCATTAGAAAGGAAATACTTCCTGAAATACAAGCTTCAATCACTCAAGAAGGAAATGGACTCAATAATCAAGGAAAGGGACCTACGGGCAGAAATCACAGAGGGCAACGAACAAGTAACATTCGCAAACCGTTAAAAAACTCGCTAAGTCGTAGTGTTGATGCCGCAGATCGAGGGGTCTAGTGCGACAAAGGTTACCAAGGCTTCCGTCTCGCTGCTCAAATGAAACTTGAAATAGAGACAAATTAGAAAGGAAGTTGGGGAAGTGAAATTTAGGAAGTCTCTTGGTAGGGGCCACTTCACCTATTTCTTCTGCTGACGAGTTTTCAAATGGATATTCACCAAGAACATGCTCGTAAAGAGATCGAATATCTTGCTTAACGCCCGTTAGCAATGGAGGAAAAAAATCCAAGATGTTAAAAGACACTTATTGTGTTTAGTGAGTCAAGGGCTTCTAGAGTTATGCTAGAAAATCACCGCTAAACTTTCCACTTATTCAATATTTACCACCTCATTGGTAGAGACAAAGAGAGACAGTATTCAATATTTAATATTTACCACCTATAAGTGCCAAAAATCATTGTTCACTTTGAGCAATTTCTTTTTCTTATTTTTTACTCGCATTGAAATTTTTTAGTATGCATTTTACCCTTTTTGTTTCATTATTTGTTGAGCTATGAGAAGTATATATCAGTAGCTATCGTCATCGTGGTAATGCTCGAGGGACGTTGAGATTTTATTTCAAACAAGGCTCAGATATGGATGCAAATGCCAAGTAAGTGCTTCAGCAGGGAATGAATAATGACTGCAATTTTGCCATTGTGAACAAAATTGATGAGGGTCTGAGATAAACTTATAGCCATTCAAACTTGGCTATGAACTTTCTAGAGTGAAAAAAATCTTGGGATTAAGGCCAAATGCTAACCTATCTATGCATAAAATTGTGTAATTGTACCCAAGAGTTTTTGTGTCTTGCAAATTTTTTACTTTTTAGTTGTATATTTGAATTTTGGAACTTAAAAATCTCTTTGATTCTTGACCGGTTGGTTAATATGCTCATAAACTAAGCGCAAGGTGGATTTAACCAGGATTGGGATAGATAAGCACATAGTATAACAGTGACAACTACATGCAAAATATAGTGACTAATTTAAAGACAGATGACATTATACACATATATTATAATCTATTATTAACATAGGTTGTCATCAAACAAGTAGATTGAAACTCATGGAGTCGGGAGTGTTTTATGTCAATAATTGGATTATATTGAATCGGTGGGAGATGTATATTGAAATTGTATTGTACCGTCTTGATGTAAGCATAAAGTTTGACTTAGAAGCTCAACAATGGCTTGGAGACATAGCTTATAAAGTTTTGATCAAGAGTCAGAGAGTGGATTTAGGGGTGATATGTTTTTGTTGGTATCATTGGCTAGTACTTGAATCGTCAGAATAATGGATTAAGTATACACATATAAGACAAATGGGTCCGTACCATGAAGAGTTGAATTCGTTTGTGTGATAAAGAGATGATGGGAGAACAAAATGGAGATGGAATGAAGATGTTAGGTTATGAAAAATAGACTACAAGAAATAATGGCTAGATCCGTCAAAAGATTCTGGCATTATGATTTATCTAATATGCTAGCATGGAGTAAACATTATGACCTAGATGATATCTATACTTTGTTCTATTTTGTGTACATAATCTATATCCATGGTGAAATCTCTATACTAACCAAATTTAATAAAACCCTCAATGTTAAGGGTTAAGAAATTTGTTGGGGTCTTACTCCGTCAAGGCGATTCATCCTAATTAAAAATGAACTTGATGTTATTCTAGCCTCAACTCAACCAAAAATTTGGGAAAGAATATGGAACTGAATGGTAGAAGCAGAAGGAAAGACAAATAAATTTTTCCTCGGATTATTTGAAATTTGTACCAAATCAAATATTTCTCGTCTTAGTATTTTATACTTTGCACAATGTTATTGCTGTGGGTCTATTTTGTGTTTTTGATTTTTCATTTTATACCGAAGAGGCATTGTATGATATGTCCTGCTTGCATTATCATAAGACATATCCTTTCCTTTGTATGTGGCCATACCATTTATTGAAATGCGTTTTGCTTGGAGACAACTCGAAAAGCTAGTCCATGGCACCAAGTTGCCATTTATACTTGGCATTCTGTATTAGATCTCTACTTTTTTTTCCAGCTAGCGTGATTTATTATTTTGTGTTGTACCATGCCATTCTTTTGACCGCATAGCTGATTTCATATCCAACAGAGTTGACTTCCATAGTGCCGCAAATCATGCCCACATGTCGAAGAAGCAATGATGGTGTGGCAACAAGCCGCAGGAGAAGATAAAGAGTTTGAATGAAAAGTTGTCGCCGGTCCTTTCGTACAACATCGCTAAGGATACACTTATGCTAGCACAAAGTAGCAAAAGAAGCTGTGGTTGTGTAGCCTTTGTTTCCTCTTGAATTTACTTTCGTATCAAGAGGATTTATTCATCATTTATATGGCACATATTTAGTTGCAACTATATTGTATCCTATGATGATTCCTTGAAATTTCCGGGCAAATATAACTTGGCAGCTTTTGAGCTTTCTAATTCTTAGTACTTTCAAGACCATATTTAATTTTCCTCTTTTTTGGTCTTAAAGTCGGGTAATGAGGTCATTCTACAACATCATCTCTTCTATTAATATGATGAAGTCAATTGTATTTCTTTAGGTTGGGAGTAATACCGAAAACAGAAGCAATTTCTTTAAAGCAACAGCTTGATACCGTAACGCGGCAAAATCTTGCACTTGAAGATCGAGTTAGCCATTTGGATGGTGCTTTGAAAGAATGCATGATGCAAAACACAAGTAAGAGAGGAAAATGAGGAGAAAATTCACAAGGTCGGTGGAAGTAAAAGGCCACAGAATGGGACAAAATGAAGTTTGGAGCTTTCGATGCTGCAATAGTTGAACTGACCGGTCACATTTGAGGAAAAACAAAGCATAATACAATAGGTAATTCTCACAAGAAAGTTCAAAGTTACTAAAATACAGCGAAGCAAAAACTTGCCGAGGCTAGGATCAAAGTTCTTCAGTGAAGCTTGAATCATTAAAGTGAAAATACCGTCAACACAAGCTTCAATCACCAGAAAGGAAATGGACTCAATAATTGATGAAAATTACAAGAAATCACAGAGGTAGCAAACAAGAAACATTCAGAAAACTCGTTAAAAAACTGCTTAAGTTGGAGGTCGAGTGCCGCAGACTCGAGGGGTAAAAGTAAAAAGTTTGCCAAGGCTCGGCTTCGCTTACTCAAATGAAACTTGAAGTAGAGACAACACTTAGAAAGGAAGTCAAAGGAAATTTAGGAAGTCTCTTGGTAGGGGGCCACTTCACCTATTTCTTCTACAGAGTTTTCAAATGATAATAACGTAGCCATGCTCGTAAAAGAGACTGAAATTATCTTACGAACGCTCGTTAGCAATGGAGGAAAAATCTGAAAGATGTTGAAAGACACTTTATTAAAGTGAGACAAAGTTGAGCTTATGCCTAGAGTTATGTGTGCTAGAATAGTCGCCAAACTTTCCAAGAAAGGAGGAAAATGGAAGCTAGAATCCTTGATGTGAATAAAGACGAACCTACTTTGAGTTGCATTTAGAAGGATCAAGAAGTGGAATTACAAGCAATCCACCAAGCATGACCTCAATTTCTCGAAGATGGGAATGATACATCCTAGAGAGTCACACCTTAGTCTGCTGCAAAACCGGATCGCCTTAAAAGAAAACAGGCAAAATTGAAAAGCTTATGATGCTGCATCCAAGGTTGACTTGATGGATGATTTTCTTCAAATGGAGAAATTGGCCCCCATGCCTTCTGCTAGATTGAGTGAGACAGAATATAAAAGTGGATAAATTGACCGAGAAGAATGTTGTAGGACGTTTAAGTGCTTTCATCTGCTCAAGGAGACAAGGCTTCCTTGAAGAAACTCTTGCACAAAGAGAGCCGGGAGCTGAACGCTAACGGAATGCTTTTGATTTGGTTAAAAATCTAACTTTCCGTGCAAGAAAATTGACTCGCTTTGCAAGCGAAATGGTTTCAGAAATGAATCGCTTTAGTTAGTCTTCAAGATAAGCTTGATGTAATCTCGAGACCGAAGTCGAGGTGCGTACTTGCACAAGGTATCGGAGGATGTAATAAATGCACGTAGTCGATGAAAGTGCAGAATGATCCTTAAGGTTGTAGTAGACCTTTATAATGAATGTAGAATCAAACTTTCTTGATCCCATAAGTAGCTCCCGTTATTGAAGTAGAGTTGGAAACCTGCTATTTCCGTTGTTGTCAACTTTGCACAATGTATAACTCAACGGCTTGGAAATACATAGCCCGCAGCTTCTCAATTCATAAGCTAGATGCGAGAATTCCGCAGTTTGCTGAACTAGTGGATTGGTTTTTACTTGGAAAAGCAAAAGTCGTACGCTTAATTAACAAGCTAATAGCCTCCTATCCCTAGTCAGACAATTTCGCACATGATTATGATGAAATTTCACAAAATGAAGCCACCGACTTCGAAACTAAACATCCGACACGATCTACTTTAGTTTCCTAATAATTGGTCTAGTAAAGAGAGTCTTTCGGACAAGAAAGAATAATAGCCTTCAATTTCCCTTGCCAAATGGAAATTTTGGCATAATTCTAAGCTTAATAGCATTCAAGTTGAAAAATCAGCATTGGAACATGCCAAAGACCCATGTACATGATGTTGCGTATTTAGAGGAGGAAGTTTATGCAATTGAAGACCCGTAAAGATAATCTAGGAGAGTATCCTTGCTAAAAACCAGTAGTGAAACTTGAGCACAATGCAAGGCCACCCACCGAGTCCCAACAAATGGTGGCAAACCTCGAAAGGGCCAATACAGATGAACTGCCGTTCATTAGAGTATGAATTAGAACCTAGCTTCATGACAACCGATATAGAGAAGGAGTCAGTGTATTGGAGACCAAGAATACTAATCTAGAAACTCGCACCGGGCCGCAACCAAAGAGAAACTTGAACACACAAGACCAACTTACTTCCGTCCGAAGAAATGGTGAAAAACTCGGAAGAGCAAATTATTTTCACACAAAGAATCAAAGCAAACTATCAAATTATGAATTAGAGCTATGGCTTTACGTAAATTAGATATTGAATCTCAACTTAAGGATAGTGAAATGAGATGAAAAAAATTAGGTGAAAAAGTGGATGCTTTAGAGTCGGAGCTTCAAGGTAATGAATGCGCCTTGCCAAAGATTCCATGTCCAAGTACAAGGCTTTAGAGGAGCAAGCATAAAGGTTAGTGGCATTGCTATAAACCCATTTTCATGGCAGTTTATGGTTTATTTGGAAAGATATGCGAAGAAGACCCAAGGATCCTTCCCACATTTAGTATGTTCTTAGGTGGTTTTTCTTCCGGAGTATCTATTCAATCCTAGTAGTATTTCTCCATGATCACAATACGTAAAGGAACATGATTTTGAATATTCCAAACACACACTCGAGGAGGATATAAGGAAGAGACAAGTATTCAATATTTAATATTTACCGCCTATAAGTGCCGAAAAAATCATTTTTCACTTTGAGCAAACTTTTCTTATTTTTTTACTCGCATTGAAATTTTTCAAGAGTGCATTTTACCCTTTTGTTTCACTATTTGTTGAGTTATGAGAAGTGGATACCAAAGACAAATACATGGAAAGCTTCCCGCATCGCACCGGCTCATTCGTAGTTACATTGATACCGCATCCATCGTCACTATGAGATTTGAAGGAAAGAACAGGTGAATGTTCCGCCGAATGGACGCTTTGTTTGTCCAACTCGTCAGAAAAATAGTAGATCCGAAAAGGTTTGAAAACATAATATAGTTTAACTTTGGACTATTAAGTGCAGCACGCAAAATGATGCTTCCTTCATCCAAAGGAAACTATCTAAATAAAGGACAAATTTAGACAAAGGATCCGTACATCGATTATCATACAAACATCCCCGTCAACCTTGAGAGGTAGTTAAATCTCTAAAAGGGATCATCATTCTAAATTTAAAAAATCGGAAAATGGAAATTCCCATGATGCGAATGTATCATTTTCTATCGATCTTACACAAGGTGCTAACGAGGTCATTCATTTATAGGTCGTTGGAGAGGTGACCATATTTTCCGAAGTGCGTATCATAAGCTAGACCCAAATGAGGAACCCTTTCATGCAATACAACGCATTCTCTACCTTTTTCATAAATTTTCAATCCATCTAGTGTCATGATTTTCACAGAAGGAAAGTTTGTGTCATACTAATGTATAATATGTTCCGACACTCGTTTTCGCTACAACATAAACTATTAAGATGTGTTGCCTTTACGTGTTTTCTGTTCCGCCAAGATACTTGCAATAATGTTTCAGAATGTCCTATGTTGCGCTGATCAACTATTACCGAACTTGTACTCGTGAAAAGGACATATACGTGTACCGCAGAAGTTGTAGAGTGCCGTGAAACCATACTTCTTCTCTAGTAAGGAAATTGAAGGCCCTTGCTTGCCCGTAGACTTCCATGGAATTTCCACATTTATGTTAAAAGGTATAGTCGAAAGGTACATCTTTTCACTCTAGGAAAGAGATATGTTTTGCTAATAAGAACCGTACCGAAACTAGAGATTCAAAGCATGTCGAGGAGAGTGACAAATTGTCAATCTATATGGCGTAGCATCGTAAAGAGACCAAAGATATGAACTAGATGCTCCTGAGTCCTCGACAAAGTGCTTGCATCAAAACTCGAGAATATCAAAGACAAGAAATGGCAAGAGGACGTGCTAGTGAGTGGACTAGTGAATCGCTTAGGATATGGACTATAATCTTGAATTTCTAAATAACTTATCAATGTCATCTTGAAATAGATATTTTGAAATCGAGAAAGAGAAGGAAGGTGCATACCGCTGAACAAGGAAGGGAGGTGCATACCGCTGAACAAATTGGTGAAAATCACTGTGCCTCTGTGTTATTAGTCGGCGTTGGAGTATGAAAGTGAGTTTTTGCATGCGCTTGAGGCCGAACACTGTTATCTCCCACAACACCATCTCTTTCGAAGTGTATCTTAGATCTCTGCTATATACGAACTATGGTAGAGCGTATTGTGTGAGTAATGGGTGTGGGGTGAGCAATGAGGGCCGCGTAGGGAGAGTCGTAAGAGAAGAGGGAGCTCATTGTGAGACCGTAGTTGGAGTGATAGCATTCGATGCAGAGGTTAGGGAGAGCGGCCGGGCAAGATAGGGCGCAGAGCTGCGTAAGGGATGAGAGCCGAAAGTTGTGGACGGTGTAGTGGGGATTTGGGAGAGTTAGAGTAGGGGGCATGAGGTATGAGAGGGGACTGTTATGCTGTGGTGAGATGTGAGTGCTGGAGTGATAAGGGGAGAGATAAGCAGGTGTGGAGGTGTGTGAATATGTTAACGGACCAGAGACAGACGGACCAGAGAGAGTCGGCCTCGGCCAGCAAAAACTTAGAAAATCGGTGTGCACAAAGCCCAGCCACCTCTCCGAACCATTGAAAACTGAAAAAATGGGGCGAATTCCATAGAAATCGGGAAAATTGGGGACGAATTCCATGGAAACCTGGAAAATCGGGGGCGAATTTCATGTTTCCTGTTTTGTGCGCCCTTTTTTTGGTGGGCTAATGTTAAATAATTAATTATTTTTAAAATTATTTTTGGGCTAACTTTATTAAACTATAAAAAATGGGTTTTATATAAAAAATTCACCCAAATAAAATTTAAAATCCCTTAATATTCGCCTTTGGGCTAAAATTCGCTCCTAAAATTATCCCTGTTCCAAAGACAGCAACACACCCTTGAGCATCAAAACCTGCATTGTGGAGCACCTAAATTGAAGCCTAGGTTCATTTGCAACGTATTGTCCCTTGTTCAAGACTGCGCTGGGTGCAATTCACATTCTTGATTCTTGCATTGTACCCAAAATTTGCCTAATTGTTTGCATGAAAATGAATCTAATGAGTCTTATGGTTATTTTTCAGGATTTCATCGGACTAGGATGACAATTACTTGGAGAGAAAGACAGTATGAAAAACAAAATATTATTTCCCTAAATCATCTAGGTACAGTAAGAGCCCTAAGAGATTGTGGGCTATTAAAGTACTTCCGCTTTTCAGGGATGAGGCAAAAAATAGAACTCTTGGAGTTCCTAGTTCGAGCATGGGATCTGACTATTGAGGCATTTCATATTAGGAACAAATTGGTTCCTATTATAGTGGAGGATGTATATTTTATTACAGGCTTGTTAAGGAGAGGCTTGCCTATTTCCCTCTTAGGATCTGCTCTCTGAGGAGAGATAGTGAGAGATTATGTTTTGCAGTATTTCTATCCAGGGTCAGAGCCAAGCAAGGATGGGAAGATAAAAATCGGTGACATTCGTTATTTTCCTTTGAGAACAATTCTTTTCACGATCGCAAAGCTTTCTGACACTGTTACACTACATGTAGAGAATATATCATAGATGCAGTATGTGCTAGGGTGCATGGATCCAATAGTCTTCAATTGGTCTAAAGATGTACTTTCTCAAATAAAATAACAATTGAATAAGGAAAAGGGAGGAAGGAAGAAAAACTTAAGTTATGGTTCGATCCTCATTTCATTTTCCTTAGAGCGGATTCCACTGATGCAACCTCAGCATGTGACACTAGGTGTGTCTAATCCTGGAGATCAGACGATGTAGAGATGGGTAGAACTAATAGCTAGGCATGCAAGCCAATCTTCCATTGTATTCTTGACTGCATTCCTCACTTGGTTTTGGTGACAGGTTATCGCCATTAATGACTATTCATACGCAGGCGTCGATTTTCGAGGAGATCCAGACTTAGATTTGCCAAAAGGTGCTTAGTGGGGTGCAATAGGTAAGAATGTTTTGACCATTTTTTTTATTTTTCTAAGGTTTATACAATGTTTTTTTTATTTTGATGTTTTCCAAAGGCTAAACTAAAGGTTTAATGTAATGCAGATGTTGGTCGAGTTCAACAGATGGAGGAACCGGAGCATGGAGCGGATGAGCCAGAATAGAGGGTTGTGAGGAGAGAAGTCCTCTAGGATTTAGACATGGCTGAGACTCTGTTTGAGCTTCGACAGCACATAGAGGGGTTGACCTTCAAAAATTTGGATTGTCAGATCGAAGAGCTACCCATGTGACTGCAACACCATTGATCTGGATCTTGGGGGGATGTCCCCAAGATCTAAAAACTTGAAATGGATCTGACAAGATCTGCAGAATTAGAATGCCAGAAAAAAGAGAGAACACACTGCATATAAAACCATAAAGAAACTTGTTTTATTAAAAAAAAGAATAACTATAGAAGCTACATTGTGCTAGACAATCTATCTATTTACAAAGTGAGGCTTGTTATTTATAGCCTTTTTTTGAGTTATAATACTATGGGTAGATACCATGGGTCAATACCATGGGTAGATACCACTTACAATACCATGGGTAAATTCCATGTGTAGATGAATACCATGGGTGGATACATACCATGGGTGAATGAATATCATGGATAGATGTCACTTACAATACCATAGGCAAATAAATACCATGGGTCGATGCCATTTACAATACCATGGGTGGATGGATAACATGGGTGTATGAACACCATGGGTGGATGCCATTTTCCATTCGGATCATTCCTTCCTCTTTCAGAAGCAATGGTCCCCATTGCATGAAATTCCCTCCTGAGAAGCCTTTTTTGAATATGAAGAGCCACCGAAGAGAAGTGTTTTCTATATTTAACCCATAACCATAATGAACGAAGATTCGAGGATAGAGATACCCTATAATGCTTGTGACCAACTGTGATATTGACAGTGTGCAGTCTAGAAAAGGGACTTCAATCAAGTGTGGTTTTGTGGATGACCCAGAACCATAGAAAATGAAGATCCAAGGATAGAGATACCCTATAATGCTTGTGAACAACTGTGATACTAATAGTGTGCGGCCTAGCAAATGGACTTCGATGAGAAGGGTTTTGTGCATTGACCCATAACTGTGATGATGATTGTTGATGAAGTAGCAGGTGCCTATATAGCTTGGGGTGGGAGGGCATATCTCCAAATAACCCAAGCCAAATATTGATATGCTAAAACTGATGAATGTGAAGTAGGTGCCTACTAAAGCGGGATGGGAGGGCACGTCTCCAAAGGGAACTCGCTCCGAATGCTGCTCCAGATTTAAAATGAGCGTAACTTGATCAATATAACTTGGAATATTTATTATAACCTATTTTTGGAAATGGAATGATCAGTATGCATCTTTTGATGTGCTTTAAATTTCTATCTGGAGAGTCTACACTCTCAGATTCGCACAAGAATTGTCCTGCCGTGACAAAATTCTGAAAAAAAATAGTTGATTTTAAATCAACGATAACTCCCTCGTTTGGACTCCAATTCGACCGATTGTTTTTCTGAAATCCGGAAATTTTTCAAGGGGAGCTCAGATCTATAACCATTTATCTGAAAAGTACAATAAATGATATGAGAGCCGCCATCCATGAATTGTCGTTAGAAAAATTACTGCAACATTGCTAATTTCAAATGATCGATATCTCCTTCATCCAAAATCCAATTCGGCCAATTTTTTTTTTAATTTGGGTTATTTTTATGGAAGGAATCCAAATCTGGTCTTTTTTTTTATAAATATTTCACCAAAATTTTCAGATCTAATCTACAAACTCGCCACCCAAAAAATTCATGGAGTTTGCTGAAGATTGCTGCAAAACATTGAAACTGAAAAATGATTCGAACCCTCATTCCCATGTTTGTAACTTGGCTTTGATACCACTGATCTGGATCTTTGGGGGAGGCCCCCAAGATCTAAAAATTTGAAATGGATCTGACAATATTTGCAAAATTAGAATGCCAGAAAAAAGAGAGAACACACTGCAAATAAAACTACATAGAAACTTGTTTTATTAAAATAGAGAATAACTCTAGAATCTACATTGTGGTGGAAAATCTATCCTTTTACAAAGTGAGTATTGTTATTTATAGCCTTTTTTTGAGTTACAGTACTATGGGTAGATACCATAGGTGGATACCATGGGTCAATACCATGGGTAGATACCATAGGTGGATACCATGGGTCAATACCATGGGTAGATACCACTTACAATACCATAGGTAAATTCCATGTGTAGATGAATACCATGGGTGGATACATACCATGGGTGAATGAATATCATGGACATATGTCACTTACAATACCATAGGTGAATAAATACCATGGTTCTATGCCATTTACAATACCATGGGTAAATTCCATGGGTGGATGGATAACATGGGTGTATGAACACCATGGGTGGATGCCATTTTCCATTCGGATCATTCCTCCCTCTTTCAGAAGCAATGGTCCCCATTGCGTGAAGTTCCCTCCTAAGAAGCCTTTGTTGAATATGAAGAGCCACCGAAGAGAAGGGTTTTCTGTAGTTAACCCATAACCATGATGAATGAAGATCCAAGGATGGAGATACCCTTTAATGCTTGTGACCAACTATGATATTGATAGTGTGCGGTCTAGAAAAGGGACTTCAATCAAGTGCGGGTTTGTGGATGACCCAGAACCATAGAAAACAAATATTTGAGGATAGAGATACCCTGTAATGTTTGTGACCAACTGTGATACTAATAGTGCGCGGCCTAGCAAATGGACTTCGATGAGAAAGATTTTGTGCAGTTGACCCATAACCGTGATGATGATTTTTGATGAAGTAGCAGGTGCCTACATAGCTTGGGGTGGGAGGGCATATCTCAAAATAATTCAATCTGAATACTGCTATGCTAAAACTGATGAATGTGAAGTAGGTGCCTACTAAAGCGAGGTGGGAGGGCACGTCTCCAAAGGGAAACCACTCCGAATGCTGCTCCAGATTTTAAATGAGCATAACTTGATCAATATAACTCGAAATATTTATTATAACCTATTTTTAGAAATGGAATGATCAGTCTACATTTTTTGATGTGCTTGAAATTTCCATCCGGAGAGTCTATACTCTCAGATTCGCACAAGAATTGTCCCGTCATGAGTAAATTTCTGAAAAAATAGTTGATTTTAAATCAGCGATTACTCCCTCATTTGGACTTCGATTCGGCCAATTGTTTTTTTGAAATCCGACAATTTTTCAAGGGGAGCTCAGATATATAACCATTTATCTGAAATTTTTCACTTAAAACTGCAATAAATGACAAGAGAACCGTCGTCCATGAATTGTCATTAGAAACATTGCTGCAACATTGTTGATCTTGAATGATCAATATCTCCTTCATCCAAAATCCAATTCGGCCAATTTTTATTTTTGAATTTGGGTCTTTTTTGCAGAAGGAATCCAAATCTGGTCTTTTTTTATAAATATTTCACCAAAAGTTTCAGATCTAATCTACAAACTCGCCGCCCAAAAAATTCATGGAGTTTGCTGAAGATTGCTGCAAAACATTGAAACTGAAATATGCTTCAAATCCTCATTCCCATGGATTCATAACCTGACTCTGATACCACTGATCCAGATCTTTGGGGGAGGCCCCCAATATCTAAAAATTCAAAATGGATCTAACAAGATCTGTAAAATTAGAATGCTAGAAAAAAGAGAGAACACACTGCAAATAAAACCACAAAGAAACTTGTTTTATTAAAATAGAGAATAACTGTAGAAGCTACAATGTGGTGGACAATCTATCCTTTTACAAAGAGAGGCTTGTTATTTATAGTCTTTTTTTGAGTTATAGTACTATGGGTAGATACCATGGGTCAATACCATGAGTAGATACCACTTACAATACCATGGGTAAATTCCATGTGTAGATGAATACCATGGGTGGATACATATCATGGGTGAATGAATATCATGGATAGATGTAATTTATAATAACATAGGTGAATAAATACCATGGTTCGATGCCATTTACAATACCATGGGTAAATTCCATGGGTGAATGGATAACATGGGTGTATGAACACCATGGGTGGATGTCATTTTCCATTCGAATCAGCCATACTATAGGTGTTCATAAACATTGGATGCAGTTACTATGTAGGATAGCTAGATATATAACATGTTACCATGAACATCAGTAGTTTACATTTGAAATGTTGCATACATTTTGAGGTCAGATGACCAATGTGTCTTGGGCATAAATTTTTGTAAAAAACTATAACTATCTGTCTATTTGATTTCATTGTTTTCCTATGTTTATTGTGCAATCCTATTCAATTATGTGAATTTATCCTTACATGTGTTGCAAATTTTTGTCTATAACATGATTAGCTAAAGAATCATTCGATATGTTCAAGTTTCTGGAAATTTGTTGATATTGAATAAAATCAAAGTTTCTTTCCAAAAGTCAAACACTTAAGAACAATCGATGTAGTGTTGGATTTCTAACAATATAAACACTAGTAAGTTTTAATACCACAAGTTGTGAGTCTAACCTTATAATGATGTGGTTAATACCAAATGAAATGGCATCAGAGAGAAGTTCGATCAATGTGCTATACTCAACGATATTTTTTGTCGATCTACCAATAAAAATCCATTGAAAACTCACTAACTCGCTATTCGAAGCAAAAATGGCCCACGCTGTAAATAATAGATTCTACATACTATGACTAGCGCCATCATCATATCCAACAAATGGTTCCAAAGATTCAGACATTTACGATGAAATGTAAAGCGAATTAATAACGTCAAGAAAAATATAAAAAACAAACTAATATAGTGAATGCAAATCAACATCATATATATACAATATAATACAAAAAATTACTATGCTCATGATTAAGCATAGTAACGTTTCAAATACAACCCATTTTAGGGTTGCACCAATGGAATTCCATCGTAATCCACCAACTCTTAGGAACCTTTAGCAAGAACTCTTTTGACAATATAGGGGCCATGCCATAATGGCTCAAATTTCCCTATACCTATTACATCATCTTCTTGATCATAAATAAGGACCAAGTCATCCTCTGATAAACTGTGAGGCTAGACATTTTTGTCTTGCACCTTTATAAGTCTCTTATGTGCTTCGTTCGCCAATTGGGCTTCACGACGCGTTTCATCTAAATGGAAGAGGTTAAAAAGACACGTTTCTTCTTCTGAGGTGTCAGGTAACAAGTCGATTGCGAGTTTTAATGATGGTATTTCACATTGGTTTGGTAAGATAACTGCTAGACCATACACCACTTGAAAGGGAGTAAATTTGGTTTCGTTTCTTACCAAGGTTCGATACGCTCACAAGGCCGAGTAGAGGATCAAATTCCAGTTTCTTTTACGAAGTCCTATCATTCATTGAAGCATACGTTTAAGAATCTTGTTGATAGTCTCAACTTGTCCATTTGATTGTGGATAATAAGGAGTAGAATTATTATTTGACAATCCTAACTTGGAAGTCAATTCAGTCATCATATGGTTGTGAAAATGCTTCCCATGATCTGTGACTATAGCTTGTGGGACCCCAAACCGTGGAATGACATTATTCAGTTTTTTGTCCTGTGTTGTTGAATGTAGGCATCACTTCAGCCCATTTGGTAAAGTAGTCTACTACGACAATAATATAACCATGCCTCCCAGATGAACGAGGGTTACAGGGCATGAAATTGATACCCCATTTCGAAAATGGTCCCGTAGAGACAACACGATGTATTGGCGGTGATAGTTTGTGGATTTTACGATCAAATATCTCGCACGCATGAAAAATTCTGACCACGAGGATGTAGTTACGAAATATGGTAGGCCAACAATAACCGGCATGGAGTATCTTCTACGTTGTAGCGTATCCATAAAAGTGTCCACCAATAGCCCCTACATGGCAATCATTTAAAACTGTTTTGGCCTCCTCATGAGTGAGGTACCTTCTTAAAATTGTATTGACACCACGATGATAAAGTGTATTTCCAATGATCAGATAATATTTGGCTTGGTATCGAATATGTCATTGGTCAGAGTGAGAGGTATCAGGCCGAAAAGTATGGGTCTATAGATAAATGATAAAATCCCTATACCAAGTATTAGATGATCTGATCAGAAACAGAGACTCGTTAAGAAAATATGGTTCTAACGTAGTAGCAGTACTATCATAGGGAAGGCCACAAAGAAGCTCAACCAAAACTAAATAATTCTTTGACTTGGATTTGATGAATTCCAAATCAAATTCCTCCAAAATGACAATCCATTTTGAATACTTTCCCCCCAGCAATTGACATGATAATATATAATTCATGGGGTTTCAATCTGAAATGACAATGGTTTTCTGGAACAGGATATACTTGTGAAATATTTGGATAGCTTGAACAACTGCCAAGGCAAGCTTTTCTACGTACGAATACTTCACTTCTATATCATTGAGATTACGACTCAAATAATAGATTGGATGTTCTATCCCATTTTCTACTTCGACCAATACCATAGTGATGGTTGTATCAGCCGCGACGATATATAAGAAATAACCACTCTAATAATTTGGGGGATACATTAATGACGCCCAGAAAAGAGTATCCTTGACAACATCAAAAGAAGCTTCCACAACTTGGTCCCAATGAAAGGGAATCCCATTTTTCAAGAGCCGAGTAAATTCTTTAGCCATTTTGGCGTAGTTGGGTATGAACCTCCTTAGGAAGTTAGCATTTCCTTGAAGTTTCTGTATCTGAATTAAATTTGATGGTGCAGTCAAATCAAGAATGGCCTGGACCCTTCAATGGGTTGATTCAAATTTCTTCTTTTGAGACGATGAATCCAAGAAAACGACCAGACCTAACACAAAATACACATTTATGTGGATTTGAGGCATATTTTGTAGTGCCGACAGCGTAAAAATATGGCTCTCAAATGCATCGAGTGATCAGTCTAATTTCGTGAATGCGTGGGTAAATCATATAGATAGGGTTGAACAATGTGCTTGATTTCATTGAAAGAATAATCCATTTCTCTCTAAAAAGTGGCCCCGACGTTCTTTAAACCAAATGGTAGTTTCCAATAAGCGAATGTGCCCCAGGGACATATGACTGTTGTCTTATATTAATTCTCTAGGTGGATATTGATTTGATTGTAGCCGGAAAGTCCATCCATGAACAAAAAAATTTCGCATTGAGCACAATCGTCAATAATCTGGTCGATAAAGGGAGTAGGATAGTTGTCTTTTGGAAAAGGAAGATTGACATCACGATAATCGATGCACACTGTGATGGTTCCTTGTTTTTTCATGACAAGAACGATGTTGGAAACCCACTCAGTTAGAAAAATAGGGTAAATGAAACAAACACGCAAATGTTTTCAACTTCTTCTTTAATGGAAATGTCCTTATTTTGATGAACAAGATGAAGGCGTTGCCATACCAGCTTGACATCAAGGTACATATTAATAGTATGTTCAATGATACTAATATCTATGCCCGAAATTTCCTCGTAACACTAAGAAAATACATCATGGAATTCACGAAAGAGAGAGTGATATGTTTTGGTTTTTGATGGAGAACAAGATACGCCAACATGAATATTTTCTACAACACTAGGTTGGTCGAAATATCGATAGAAATGGTTTCTTCAATATTTGACAAGTTTCGCTCGGAATCGATTGCATTAATAGGTAAAGAATTCAAAAAGAAATTTTTGATTGATGGGTGATATAGCTCACTAAGATTATTTTCTTCATAATCAGGAAGATGGGAACGATGATGATAATATCCCCATGGTTATCCTTCTAACATCATGGTTTCCAAAATATTCTCATCTATCAAGAAACTTGAGGAAAAAGGATCAGATGGAGTACCATAATCTAATGAATGATCAACTTAAACAACCAATGATGATGATTTCGAATTCGCCGCCCAAGACAGATAGATTGATTTCTATGCCATCTCAATACGGTTTTTCGGAAAAAATTCATCCAACATAAAAATTTCAGAATCACCCGTACACTTCCTTAAGCCAGATGGAGTGGAATAGATCATGTAGCAGGTCTCTATACTTGTAATCTCTTACCACGTCGCAGGCGGCGGTAATGCAATGGTTCCCATGGGAGTGGAATCCCTTAATATTCCTACACCAATGTCATAAAGTGATATTTGGGGTGCGTGAACAAACAAAACACTTCCAATTACCTATGAAGTGGAGGAAAAAAAGGATATTTGATTGATGACTGTGATAGCACCTTTATATGGAAAGGAAATCATTCTTAAATATGTAGACACAATTGCAGTCATAGTATATACCCATGGCCTTCCAAGTATAATATTGTAGTGTGTAGTGTCCCTTACATTGAGATAGCTTTGATGATACTTAGAGATGGTGATTTTGATATAATATTATATATGAAAGACTTACGTACATGCTTATATGCTATGACCTGGTCACTTGGTTGTTGTGTGCTTATGATAATATCTATCGTTGCGTGCACAAGAATTGATTTTGGTTAAAAGAATATTAGCGATGTTTTCTCTTTTGGTATCCTATTTTGGAAATAGGTGTACGACATGAATGGTGATTCAGAATTGATACACATATCCATGGACGATCATGGTTATGTGGAACATATGGTCAAATATTATGAATTATGGATCATACATGATTTGTATGATTATATGTACGTAGTATCATATTAAGCATGATGTGGCAGGGGACTTGGTCATTGCCAACAGGGATACTCAAGTTATAAATGACTGCGGAAGTCATTTCTCCAAAACCAAAATGACTGTGGAAGTCATGCACAATATTTGGTAAAATTTGAATAAGTTAATTATGAAATTCATTTGATTTATTTGATCAATGAGATTGTGATGTGTGCAGGTCTTGGAAGAAGACCTTACCAA